>OZ010737.1:174604403-174654403 GCA_963932295.1 Tipula lateralis
AAAACACTTCCTTGGGGTACTCCAGCTGTTATTCTTTTTAGTTTGGAGTGTTCATTCTCATACTTTACTCGAAAGTGCCTTATGATATTATTTTAAAATTTGAAAATTTATTTTGAATGATCTCGGTGAAGTCTGAGTTTTAGCCCCTGTTTCCATACTTTGTCACATGCTTGCGCTACGTCAAGGAATATGGTTGAGCCTATGTGGTTGCTTTCTAATGATTTCTAGATTCGGTTTACGTGTTCGTAGAATATTTTTCCCTAGATCAAAACTGATGGGAGGGATCAGATTTCTTTCTTTGATAGTTGGTTTTAATCTTTTCATGTTGCATTAATCATATGCACTATGGTTTCCTCAACGCTTTATCCAGTAACGCTTTTATTATTCTAACCGCTCGTCTTCTATTTGCACTGCTCCCTGTATTGGGTTCTGAAGACTAATTCTTTCTTTTTACTTCTGAGATCCCAATTGGTTTTGTAGTTCGTTAATTTCCCGTTTCTCTCTTTTTTGCCTGCTTCGAACCGTCCTTTTCCTTTAATTGCTTTAGCAGTCGTTAACCGTGATCATATGTATTTTTTGCATTATAGTCTGCTCCAATTAAAAAGGCGCTTCCTAGTATGTTGAGTCTTCCCAAAATACGGTCGATTTTCTTTCAGAACGTCTTTAAAATGGTCCAATAAGTAGCAGTAATATTCACCGTTGACTGTTCTCTGCTTTTGAGAGGCTGAATGGCTCTAAAGTTATCACACGTGTGCGTTTTTGGTCGATTGTAAGCAAACCACGGCACTCAACGCGCAAATAGCATTTTCATGTTAGCTTCATACTATCTCAACTATCACGCGCACTTTCACTCTGCCGTCTTTCAAAACCGTGTCATGGATAAACTAGTTTAGGTGTTGTGACTTCATTTGGGCATCCTTTCTGGGATTTGCAGGACATCTGGGATTTGCGATTGCGGCACCATCTCTTGCAATTTTTCCAAACTACTCACTTCATCCTCGTATGTGGATGCTGCATGGACCGAGTCTCGATAAAACGTTCCGGTCGACGACACAATTTCTTGATACTCAAATACGAGTACCATCTTCAATAAATATAAATAAACATCGAGTTGGTCGCCAATATGGTGGATAATAATTTTAATTTTTTTTTTTGCTTCATATTTTCCAGCAAAATCGATTTCAACTTTGTTTTTCTCGAAAAACTATGTTACATAACATTATGACAAAACAAAAAAAGCTTTATTTATATAAATAACAACAGTAAATGATTATCAATTTGTAGTTTTGAACTTTCGAGAATGAAATAAGTTTTTCGCCCTTCTTCCACACGTACCACAACCCATCATAAAACTGGGTACATAAGGAATGCTGGTATATCGATATATATAGCATGTCATCCTAATTTTTGGTGTTATCGGAAAATATATGAAAAACAATTTTCTTCGTATTACTGTCCGTGTAAAACTTTTTCTTTATAGAAGGTTTTAAAAAGTTGAAAATCGAAGTTAACAAAAAAGAAACGAGAAAAAAAAACTTTTCTTCCACAAAATTCCAGGTCATACCCAATCTACACAAGAAATTGATGAATGGTTTATCGATTGTGATTAATTTTGTTTTCTCGGTTTCCATATACTCGACTCACATCCTTATATATAATCTATATATACAGTCAAAAAGTATCTTATTTATTCTGAACATTCTAAGAAAAGCTCGTCGCTCTGAATGTCTTGTATTCGATGTCTATCGCTATATAGACAAATTTTCATAATTGGAAATGGTACAAAACTTTGTTTCTTTTTTAAATTTCATCGTCAATGTCCATGATGAGTTTGATGATTTCATGGAAGCAGAATTATTTTATGCTTGATTGGAATCCGAATAAAATTTTATTAACAAGGATATCGGAAAATTATTGGCTCGTGTTGACCTTAAAACTACACCATATAAGGAATTTTTACTAAGCCATTTTTAGCTCTAGGAAGAGCAATGAGTTTCAGAAGCACAACCCAATGCCTCATTGAGAATATTAAGGTTCATAAATATCTCTTTTTCTACCTGTGTCAAAAATATTTGTTGGAACAGTTCGCAGAAATAAAATGTTCCTGCCACGTCAATGTTATCTCATCGCTTTCTTTGTTTTGACAATAATCATATTTCATTGTGTTCGAATGTACCTAAAAAACAAGGTGGGTGTTGTTCAACTGCATACATGTAACGTTGTTTATATGTCTAAATCACACCTCGGGTTCCAATCGACCATCATGACTATATGTACGCATAAACATCCTATTCCTAAGTTTAAATTTTATAAACTGGGCCTACCCTAAAAAATTTTTTGTCTAAGAAGTCTATATTGGCAAAAAGCAGATACCTTCTAACGATAAAGCTTGGAACACTTAAAAATGAATGACTTGTTCTCGTTTATAGTAAGAACGAATTGTAAGATTAGTTTAAGCTGTTGGCCACTCAGCAAACTGGCGCGTATGTTAAATTTCTAAAATCTGATAGGATCTTCTAGGCCGATAAGTTAATCGTGATAATATTTACAGTGATTGTTATAAACAATTTATTTATAGTTCAAGTGGCGATGCCATGGTAATGTTCCTCCAGCAGGATCACAATGGATATTTCGAAGTTTACGATTGTGGATGGTGCGAGTTACTGACAGAAGAAAACTTCAGCGTGACTTCAGGGTTCAAATTTTCCAAATATGTCCTAAATTTGGTATAATAAGGTAAGAGCGAGCGAGTACCTATGAAAAACAATATCTGTTCTCTGCAAGGTGCTAAACCCGCACCGATTAAATTGTCCCAATTAAATTTTGTTTCTGATGACATTTTCAAGGCGAGGTAAACTAAGCAAACATTTATTAGGAACTTAAAACTGATTCGAATTAGTAAGTTGAAAGCTAATCAATTAAACACCTGGAGACAGCGATAAAGTCTAAGAGACATGTCTGGACAGCGAAGGTGCGCTTCATAATGTTTTCCTCTAGTGTGATGATCTCTGCAGGTGAAACCACATGTATTCGGTAGTTTAATGCCATGCTAAGGTCAAGAAGAATTACTGCTGACCTAGGTCTTCAAGATAGAGAGCTGTTTCCGCTTTGTGATGTCTTGTGGCCAACTCACAATCTTGTCTAATTACACGACAACGGAAATCACTATAATATACTGGCAGGTAAATTTCTGGATATAATATGTATATAGTTGTAGCCTGGTGTAGTGATCAGGAACTATAAGTCAAACCTTGGAAAACTGACATGGTTCTTATCGCAAGACGTAGCGTTCTAGAAAACTTTAATTTTCGAAACCATTAAGGAATCATCATCTCTTCAGGGGTTAAATATCCTTGGATCTGGTTAGATCAGAAAATTGCTCGTCAAACCACCTAGAAGAGTAATGCAATAAATCTGTAAATTCAGTGAAATGCAAACAGTAATTTGGAAGCATGTGAAGTTATCCCAGTATTTCATCCCAGAAAATAAAGTTGCATCAGGCAACATTTTCCTATTTGATCCCAGTTCTTTCATTCTATCCGAAATTCACGACATAAATAATGATAAAAAAAATTGATCATCCCATCCCAGTTTTTTTTCAGTTTCATGTATTTTATACTATAATTTTGCACCAATTGATAATAGAATTATAGAAATTTTAGATATTTTATTTTTCGCTGGGATAGCTCGGAAAAAGGCCGATGGACTTATCTTATGATACCATCCATCGAAAATTGGGTAAATAGGCGACATGGCGAAGTTAATTACTAGCTGACACAGTTGATAAATGGGCATGACTATTTTGGTGCATACCTATACAGATTTAAACATGCGTCAGTCCAGAATGTCCAACCTGCAATGGATCACAAGCATATGTGGAACAGATTTTCTTTCAATGCCCACGGTTCGATACAACTCGGAGAGATCTCTCGGATATCCTAAGGCAGCGAACAACACCCTTCAATATAGTTGAACTGATGATTGCGTCTGAAGAAAAGTGGAATGCTGTGACTCACACGGCAGCAGTAGTGCTGAAGGAGCTGAGGCACTTAGAGCGTGCTATATATGAACATGTTACTACGACTAGATAGCGATGGCAATCTCAATCTTAGGTTGAGACGCTGGGGAGAATAAATAGTTTAATAACTAGTCACCTCCATGCGAAGTAATGTCTAACGATAGTTCCGCATGGATTTTGTTGAACCGTGGGCCTCTAGTTCTGGAATTATTTCCGCCTTCTTTAATTATTTTTTTTTCAAATGGAGGATGAATGAGGGTGTGTGGTTTTAGATGGTAAAAATCTATCACTATTGCTGAGATGGTTGCCCATCGCAGCTTCGTCTTCTTGAAGATTTCCTCACTTTACCCAATAAAAAAACAACCCACAATCACACACACATACACACACACATTCACACAATCACGCACACATACACAAACACACACACACACACATTCTTTGTGGGATTTCAGTTTTAACCCCCATCGGGCGCCTCCCCAGTTGGTGGATAGGCGAATGGCAGCCAGATATGGAAGGTACCGGGAAATTAAAATACTCGAGCTGGACCAAAAAAACACACGTCGCTATTTAATACAGAATTTTATAAAATTTTACAATTTTATATGGAAGTATTTTAATTGTGCCAATTCCATCCACCAGATGGTTCTGTTACATTCACTAGAGTTGGTCCATACCACGACTAACACAATCAAAACATCGAGAATCATATCCAGTTCAATAGGTTCTCAGGAGCCACGTACCGAAATATCTAAAATTTCTATAATTCTAGGGATGGGATGATTAATTTTTTTTTATCATTATTTATGTCGTGAATTTCGAATATAACGAAAGAACTGAGATGAAGTTACCTGATGCAACTTTTTTTTTCTGGGATGAAATACTGAAATAACTTCACATGCTTTAATTTGGTCAATTATGGGGCTTGAATCCAAATGCGTGTACTATATTGTTGCCCGCACTCATTTGGTAGCCTTACATGGGCATGTATTAAGTAAGCCCTTATGGGTACTACCAAATAAATAGAAGGAGATGGGCCAGTACAAAAATAAACTCATGCCCGCCGAAAATATGGTGGTGAAGCACGATGTCGGGAAATAATTTTATGTAATTATTACCAAAAGGCACAAATGGGACTAAATCCGCCCATCCTCCCTCTCCGTTCACAATATAATTATCTTTACTAATGGATCAGTATGCTGTAATCTGGCTGGCGCCAGATACTATCTAATAAATCCTGAAGTGATGTTCCCTCTTGATAGGTGCTGAAATTTTGAATGCACTCTATGATAAGGAGATGAATTGAAAGATCGTCGCATCTGTATCCTTTATGACACCCAGACTGATGTAAAGGACTTCAATACTTTTTCATCGAAATTTGTTTTGGAGACGTTAGTTGTCTAATTGTATTCACTATACCCAGAAACACGTGAATCAAAGGAAAAGTATTGGCTGATAATTTGGGTGCAGCTTCCACTTTTGTGGGACCTGAGGTCTGTACCAGAAGTGCTAGGACAAACTAATGTCTTATTGTCGCTTCAAAATTTTCTTTGGAACAATAAATCAACAAAGATCTCAGTCCTTCTTGAATGATAGACACACTTTGCGGATCTTGCTGAGTATTTTCAGGCGGCAATATTACCTGGAGAGGGGAGAAAGAAACTTTTGAGCACTTCTTGTGTTCCTGTCCTTCATACTCTACTCATAGACTGCACTGTTTTGGATTACGATTCCTATTTGAGGATCAATGGACGACCTTGATTATACACAATAGCTGGAGCCTGATTCGAAGAACAAACAGATAAAGGAACTGACAGTTTTCGTCTGGCAGGGGATGTCACAAATCATGCCGAGCGACGTGAAGAAAGGGTTATTTCAGTTTTAAATGATTCGCACAATCATGACCATAAGCTTTATTCTATTCAACATGAGAACATTGATTTCGACTGTTCACTTGCCTTTGAACTCCATCTTGGCAAAGCACGTTATCGGGAAATTATTTCATGTATAATAAAGACCGAAATGAAACTATGTACAACAACAGCTCATTGTACATCTCCGGTGACGAAATGATGATCTTTACTGATGGATCAGTATACTGCAATCTAACTGATCCCAGATTGTACATGTTAAATCCTGAGGTGATGTTATCTCTCCCATAAGTAGGTACGCTACTGTCTTTCAGGCAGAAATTGCTGCAATTTTGAGTGCACTATATGCAAAAGATAGTCACTATATCACTTTGGTGGTCTCCACCAGAAGATATAGAACAACCCCATTTCTTATAGTCTATACATATATTATTTGAAGCAATGAATCATTGTCGACCTTCATAATACCAGATCATTCGAAGAACATACAAATTTCCTAACTGACAGAAGCCGTCTGACAGTAGATGTCAAAATAGGCCAATCATGCCTGAGCGACGAGAAAAAAGCAATATCCCGATTTAGCATGGATCGTGTTACACGAGCAGTCAATGCTTCCTAAACTAATATCGCAATATTGCTCGTACTCGCAACAGTTGTGGAGAATCTCTTAGTATGAAAGCTTTACTACTGTGAATCATTGCCAAATGAGAGTTCCATTTTGTTTTTAACCATTGACATGGGCACAACATAATTTGGTCAACCACTCAATGTTTGTCAATGGCATCGTTAAATGACGAGTTTTCTACATCGACACGTGTATTTGCAGGTATAGCACCGGATGACCTTGATATGTAAATAAGCTCAAAATTGTTTTAGGTAAGCTTTCATAATCATAAGAAAGCATCATATAGGTCATGTTTCCCAAGTTCTCCTCAAAGGTCAAATCTTTCTCATCTTCATAATTTAATAAAAAAACTTATCTAGACGATTCCTAATAAGAAGTATATGTACATTTCAAAGATAAACTTGTACTTCATATCTACAAAATAAAAACTAATTCGTTAAATATTTATTTGGGGCGCATTCCAAAACCAACAACTATACATGCATCTCAACACAATATTTTACAAAGTCGAAATGATATTTTTATTAGTGTTAAATTCTCAAGCCATGCTGCAACATATATATATGTACATAACATTAACATATTTCCTACTATGCTACACAAATATATCGAATATAATGCACTCGTACAATCTACATATCATGCTGCATTGAGGATTACCTATTTTATATGACCTCATTTTGTTCTATATAAAGGGTTTTCCAATAAGAGGTTTCATTTTGAATAGCCTATCATCTTTTGGTAGCTGTCATCTTTTGACAGTTAAAATTCACCTTTTGGACATCGTGGGGCACCTTCTTGGTCGGCAATAGTCAAACTGATGGAAAAGGACAAGTTAGTGATGTGAAGAATCGAAAACGTATGTGTCGCTTAAAACAACTGAAAGTATTGCTGCTATAACCCGTAGTGTTGAGAAAACACGGGGTAGTCGATCTTTGGATCGGCTAACCTGCGTTTTCTCAACACTACGGGTAGACATTCCACAAACGACAGTATACCGTATTTTGGATAAAGACTAAGATCTTAAGACTTAGTTAACACAGGAACTCAAAGCGGCCGATCACCATAAACGTCGATTAGTCCTTCAAATGCATCAAAATGATTCGGATTTTTTATCGAAAAATCATCTTCAGTGATGAGGCAAGAATGATTGTTGAATAGCCTCTCCATCTTCAACGTGTCACTGTTTGGTGCGGTTTTTAGGCTGGTGCTGTGGTTGGATCCTACTTTTTCGAAAATGAGGCTGATGCAACTGTTACGGTGAATGGATTGCGCTACCGAGCTATGATTAATGATTTTTTATGGCCGTAATTGGAAGATATTGGTGTAATGCGATTGTAAGAAATACCCACAATCTTGCAAGAAAAGTTTTCTGACGGTGTTATTTATCGAAGAAGTGATACAAATTGGCCACCGAGATCTTGTGATTTAACACATCTTTATGGGGCTACGTGAAAGATAAGATCTATGCCAAATGCCAATTAGATTACGACATGTTCCTTCTGCCTGGAAAATATCGAAAGATAGTCCGATATCTCTGCTCCCTATCATTTCAAAGTTATTAGTCCCTCCACTCTTGAGGAGAATGCAGCCAATAATACAAAGTATAGACCTAATACTGGATCACCAATTTGGATTCAAATACAAAAATTCCACAATTATAGAGAAGGCGTTACACGAGGGTTTAATACATAAACTTTTGATATCATATTTATCTGAAAAGCTTTTTTGAGTAAGATAAGAAGATGAGTATTCTGGAGTGAGAGAGGTATAAGGTAGGGGTCTCTCAAGACAGCGTACAGAGGGTTAATTATAAGGGTACCTATTAAAACAAAACATTTGAAAAAAACGAGGTGATTGTTAAAGAGAGCACTTACGAAATCAAACATCAAATCGAGACGTTCCATGAGGTCTGAAAAAATAAGTTCGAACATGTACTCAATAAAGTAATAAGTCCCTTTTAGATGGAGAACGGCGCGATATTATTGAGAACCAGAAGAGCACAATTAGAATACTTTTCGAGATAAACTTTCCCAGATTTTCACATACTCGTTAACAGAATAAAGATGGAAACAATTCTGAGAAGAAGAGTACCTGCATCGTTTTGATGCCCAAACTCGAGAGAACCTATAGAAACCTAATGCGATGCTTACAAAATACTAAAAACATGCAATTTGGCACTTTAGAACTGAAATGAGTAGTAAACCCTCAGTGGGTAACAGGGACCTAGAGATGGGTGTTTGAAATTCGGAAAGTGATGCTTAGTTCTGGTTACAATGCTATTAGATTTGTCTTACGATTAGATAACTTAAATGAGTACTTTAAATGTACTACGCCAGTGGATCAAGCGATCGAAAATCGAACTTAAGTGAGTTTAAATCTGCCCCTGTGAACTTTTCGAATAAATCATTGGTTAATCCGCCACTGGATGTTAAGCCTAAAGAAAAGCAGCATGTGGAGAAGAAAAGCAAAGAGGTCAAAGGTCAAAACTAAGCATATGCAACAAAATATTGATTAACAATCAGTCATTACATCGTCATTTCTCCAAATGGATCTGGATCTAAAACAAACATCAACAAGATTTGCAACGAATCATAAATCAAGGCTAATGGAACATGTCAATGCGGAAGCTTCTCGACTACTGGATAATGAACATTAGGTAAGTAGATTAAAAAGAACCTAACCGTTCGAACTCTGTAGTATGTGAGCGACCTCCTACCAACGAACTATCACTGGTACATCGCTCGATCAACAGTGATACACATTATAGTTTAGTTTTTAAGATGGTTGTCCAAATTGATGGTTAGTCTGGAAAGACTAGTTTCAATAATAAATAATATGAAAATTAAAAAAAATTGCCAATGCTCCACAATCGGTTCAAGACCATAAAGATGGAGTGTGGACATAAAGCCACAAATGTGCGAAATGGCTTCCGTGTTGAAAATCTCCGATCGCAACTTTAACCAGATGGTCGCATCGGTTGCCAATATTTCTAAAACATCTATTTCAGCATTGAAATGTACAGACGGTGCTTTGGTGGTGGAAGCATATTTGGAGGCCGACTTACTGGCAAACGTCTACACTTCGAACTCGACCTTAGTTGTCCCCGATGGAGTTACGCTTCCGTCAATCCCGAATTGTGGTTCCAAAATGGATCCTGTCAACATCCCGGATGAAATTATCCTAAGGAATCTGAACGCAATGGACGTAAATAAGGCCACCAGACCTGACGAGATTTTTGTTCGAATATTGAAGGTGTTTGCCAGTTATTTGATTCCAATATTGACTAAAAATTTGTTCCTTTCTTATGAAGCAAGGCAATTACCGGAACGCCCGGAAGAGATTAATAAAATAATTTCAGATAAACAATATGGCTTCCGCGGAAGCCGCTTCACAAACTGGATCTCTCATTACTTACGATAATAGTGTGGGAGTTGATATCATCAAGTCTCGGCTTGCCACTGGCAATCGGGCTTTATATCCTCTACGTCCACTGCTGAAATCAAAATATCTTGCAAATGCGGATAAGCTGAAACTGTACAGAGTGTTGATCAGACCCGTTGTCATGTATGGATGTGACAATTGGACCTTGACGGATGAGTACGAAGGATGGCTTCTAACATTCGAGAGAAGAATCATGCGTGTGATATATGGCCCAAAACGTGACGTTGATGGCACATACCGAGTTCTTTTCAACCACGAGATCAGGAATTTAATGCAAATTCCTGATATCGTACATAAAAACAAACAGCGAGTACGCTCGCTCGGTCACTTTCTGTGTGCTGATCCAAACCGAATGATACCGCGATCTTTGAAGAGAGAGCCGCCTTTCGGTAGGAGAAGAGGTCGCTGTCGGCGACGATTACTCCACGGCGTAGAGAGCGATCCGGTATATGTCTACAACGATTTGAAGAGCTGGCTCGTGATCGAAACCGATGGAGTCAGATTGTTGACACGGTACGGGTCAATAATGGCCTGTAAAAGCCGTAGAAAAAAAGGCAGCTATCAACCTTTACTTGAAGGATCGTGTGTTGGATGCAGGAGCTCTGACAGTTACAACAAGCTGGGACAGTCTAAAAGTCCGTCCTGAACTCAATTAAAGCTTAATGTAAAAAAAGCTTAACCGTGGCGGCCATTTGACTGAAAGGAAATATCAAAATGAAACCTCTTATTGGAAAACCCTATACATTGAGATGCGATTACGGTAAGCACCGTATTCAGAGCACATCCAACGTACTGTCGAATGAATTATTTTTCGATTCATTAGATTATACCGACCAGGAAACATAATTTAAAAATCATAAATATGTTGGATATTCTAAACCATGTACATATGTATGTAGTGGGAAACATAATACATATTTTACTATGTGAGTATGTATGTAACTCAAACATTTTAAGTATTCTTCCAATAACTCTGTCACGGAAAAAAATGAAAATCCTAAACTTATTTTTTATGTTGTTGGTGGAAAAACGAAAATAATCCTATTTCATGTGCTTATTCCAAAAAGAAAACGAGGAAGAAAAATGTTAATTCCACTATGAATGAATAAATTTCGTATACACATCCATCCTCATCCATACACTCGTACGTACATACATACATTGGTTCATACATATGAGCTAACTTACTTAATATTCCGAATTCAGTTCGTCGTCTGTGTATTTCATTTTTGCGGAATGAACCAGAATAAAAAAATGAATTAAAAAAAAGCTCCAAAATAAAGTTTAAAGCTTTCATCACACACAGTAATAAATTTCACTACGAGAACAAGACGAATGATTTTTATATATTTTTTTGGGAGCATAAGGATTTTTAATGAAAATAATATTTTCCTCCTGCAACATGAATAAAAAAAAAACTTTTGGTTTATGTTCCTCTTCAAAAACATATATAAAGAAGGGATTACAAGGAGTGTCGTCATCATACCGAAAAAATAGTTTAGCACCAATTTTGGTAGTATGCTCTTTCCTCATTTTTACTATTCACATATCATCTATATAGTTTGTATACGACCCAGCTTAAATCTTCGTAAATATAGTGAAAGGGACAAATCGATTACAGTGCGATTATGTTGAAGCTGAACTCGACATTATATTTATTATCCATGGGCGCGAACCAAACAGTATGGCACATGCCTCGAATTATATTTAATAGAACCTGTATGCAAGTTTAGTTAGTGGGAAATGTTGAGTACCTCTTTATAAAGAAAGGGGTTCTTGACAGTTCTAAGAGTTCCTACAGTTAGTATAGAATTGATGACGTGTGTTTTCATGCAATATCTAAATAGATATCACAGCTGTGTCAAGAATTTTAATGGCTGTTATAGGCCATTGTTGATCAACAGTCTGAACCAATCACGATCTCAGGAATTCGAATAAAATTCGTGATCACGTTATTAAAAATAATAGGTTGGGGAAAGAATTTATGTGAAGTTGGCTCAAAAATCAACCCAAAAAATGCTATGGCAACACTAAAAATGACATTTCTATCATATTATAGTGTAAGCCCAAAAAAAAATTATATTACGACATATTATTGATGTCAGCCCAAAAAACTATATCTATCGTGATATATAAAAACTGTCAGCCCAAAAAAAAATGTATCACGACAGTAAAAATTTACAGTCAAATACTCTGAACCACAGGGTGGTCATTTTATGGTGCTTTACCATAGTTTTGTATCACGGTTGGAGACTTTTTTCGTGATATAATAAAAATAAAATAAGTCTACAAACACAACCCTGTGTAATAAATTAAAAAGGGGAAATAATGAATTTTAAGGGGAAATGAATATTTTAGAGTGATAAATTGACGTTTCTACATAACCCCAAAAGTAATTATATTATTTTTTATATGAAGTGGTTGAATAGGTTGTGATAAATTTTTTTTAATGTGGTAAGTATATGAATCAAACTTAATTAACGATATTGAAAACAATTTTAACATGAAATAAGACAAACAGTTTAAAATGTTGACTGGTAGAAGCGAGACGGAAGATATTGTTGTCTTTTTTACCCATTTCAATATACGACGTGAAGTTGTTCATTCGTGATAAACCGGCAGTAAGCTATACGACAATTTTATTATATCATACTTTTTGTCACTAAATGTGATAAAGCACCACAAAATGACCACCCTGGCCTTAATCATCACCAGTGTAAAGTATTGAACGATTGCAATGGGGATCGCATAGCCACAATCGCCCATATATAGCAATTCGAAAAATGTTTCACTTCATTTCAATGTGACTGTAGTGAACATTTTTCGAATTGCTATATATGGGCCATGTGGCTATGAGATCCCCATTGTAATCGTCTTATACTTTACACTGGTGATGAGTAAGACCAGAACTATCAACCAATCATTCCGAAATCAATTCATACTTTTGTACGTGTATAAATTTGTAAATTTCGACTTTTATTATCGTGATACAATTTTTTTAGGGCTGCTAGTGTTTATCTATCACGATAGATATAGTTTTTTTGGGCTGACATCAATAATTTGTCGTGATATTATTTTTTTCGATTTACACGTACCAATCTGTTCAGTTTTGATTATAACTATGCATTCAATTAAATATTGTATTAAATATACAAATATAAGTGTTACTTTAGAACATACATACATTTAGAAGTGTAATACACATTAAATATAATGTTCATATATTAGTTCATACATCTCTATCATGAAAGTTTTCATTTTATATGTTGGTGTTGTCAGCATTAAAAATCATGTTTTTTTGGGATATAATTTTGGGCCAACTTCACAAAGGTGGGGAAAAAGAAATCCAATATTTTTTCAATAGATGGCTGTAGTGATCGATAACTTGTGAATTACAGGGTGTTAAAAATGGAAGTCAACAAAGAGAAAATTAGGTATATTTTCCGGTTTTTCTTTGATAAAGTTGAATGGTTTTTATGGTGCCGATTACGTGCAATTTCGGTTTCGTCGATTCCGTTCAAGATTTTTTGATGTTAAAGATGCATCTCGCACAGGCTGGCTCGTCGTCGAAAATTTCGATAAAATCACGCAGAAATAATCGAAGTTGACCTGCATGTACAAAGTTGGATTCAAAAAGAAGCTCGATGTTTGGGAGCCATACCAATTAACACCAAAAAATATGATGCATCGAATTTCCGTATGGGAAGCTCAAACAGAATTAAATCGACCCATTTCTTAAACGGATGGTGACTGTGTGTGAGAAGTTGGTCAAATGTTCTACTGTATATTTGGTAGCTCAGGGAGCTTGGTTGAGAAGTTTTATACCCCTATTATGAATGTCACCTCACCTCACTCGTCACCGTGACGTGTATTGTCACTCGAGTCATATTTTGGTATTATGATTGTCGCTTTATTTTGAGTGAGTGACGAACGCATTATGATGCGTTATTTTCTGTATTTTGTTGTTTTTAAGTTGGCAACTATTACTTTTTGTTTTGATTTCGGTATGCTTGACGTTTGGTGGTGTGTTAAAATAATAAATTCAAGTTTTAAAAAATAAATTAATTTAAAGTTTTGTAGTTCAGTTTATTTTAATAATTAAAATTTTTCAAAATTTCGAATTGTCCAGTACAATGTCTGGATTTTATTTCCATTTCCTTAAAAAAATTTTGAATACTGACTGCCGTTTGTAATTTTCCAAACTGACTACTGTTTATTTCCATTTAATAAAGAAAATAATATTTAAAAATCGAAAATTATTATTTTAATAAATCACAAAAAACGAAATTATTATTTTAATTTAAATAAAACCAAAAAAAAAAATTTAAAAACGTATTTTTAATTAGTCAAAAAAAAATCTCACTTGCTGTCACCGACAAATTGTTAGTGAGGCTAAGTGACAAAATCCTCGCTCACCGTGACATTCATAATACCAAAATTTCATTTCAGTGACGTCGCGTCACTCGGTGACGCGTAAGTGACATTCATAATAGGGGTGTTAATATATCCACCATATAATCCGGACCTGGCACCAAGTGACACCAACTTTTCTCGCAATTCAAAACTTCCTGAGTGATAAGAAACTGGAATCAAGAGAAGATTGTGAAAATCGTTTACTAGAGTTTTTTAAGGACCAAGACTTTGGACAATCCGAAACATATTAAATAAGGTCTGAGAAACACTATGTACAATTTGCAAGATATTTTGATTTCAGCAGTGGACCTAGAGGATATTCAGCCCGTTTGCCAACTTGATATCCTCTTCCACAGTATAATTGTAAGTAATGAGAGAATCAATAAACTTATAGTCTAATCACTCATTTAGACGTGTGGCTCACTATTGAGACCAATTGCGTCTTGGTCTTTCATATATCAGATATTAAATATTTGGTTTTGGTCCCGTATACCAACGGAAGCGGAAAACTGTTCTAGTTGAGCAAGTACTTTTTCCTTTATCGCCATTTAATCCAATCACACAAATAGTATTTGCTTATATAAGTTGATTGGAAGCCAGCAGTTATGGAAACCAACCGTCACCGATTACAGCTTAGAGATTAAAACATTCGAGTTCGATTCTGGCCGTTGACCAAATATTAACAAGCATCGTGATAACCGGTTACGACCGATTTACGGTCTGAACTCGATGGTTTTATTTAAACCATTTAAATTATTCTTGTGTCAAGGAGGTGTTGACGCAACTGAATCTTATATAAGGAAGCTTCACAACTGTTTCACTTATACAACAATTTAGTATTTGAAATTTAATGAGAAATATTCAAATGTCACAAGGTTGTTTCCAAGAAGAGGTTGGAAACCTAATTGAAAATAAACGTGATTTTACCATTAACAAAACTTTCTGGGAACAGAAAGGATGCTTAAGTTTATAGTTGATTTCGAAAATATTTATGTCAATTTATTCAATTCTTACGATATGGGTCCATCGTCATTACCTTATACATTGAAGACCAATAAATAACATTGTGGCTTCGGTGTCAAAGAAAGATGCAAGCTTTTTAGATTCATGTAGAACTGTCGCTGTTCTATTTTTTGGAAGGGATAGAGAAATTAAAAACTTTCGGGCTAAGTGTATCAAGCTGAAAGGTGACTATTTTAAAAACTTAGAAATGGAAAATTCATCGTGTCAAATGCTTTTATAAATACAACATGCACAGGGCGTAATTTCTAAAACAATATACCGTGAAATATTTTTTTTCAAACCAAATCCAGAGACCAGAAGTAACACTAAACCAGGTTTTCGATTACGTCAGATATGATGCTATACAAGTCCGTAAACTATGTTCGTTCAGAACTATGGTATAGTGCTCTAACCATAGAAACATACTCCATCAATAAAATACGAGTACCGGTGCCGGCATTTTAAAATGATGTTGACACCAGTGTCAAAGAACATTAAGAAAGGCCAGCAATGTTATAAGACACATAGTAGCAGCGTTGTTCCACCAAGACATATGCCCGATAAAACTTTGGGAAGCGATTGAAAGCGTTATATGGACGTACGTGTGGAGCAAAATCAAGAAATTGTATTTCCGTATAAACTTAAGCAGAGAGATGTCAAAAGCTTTTCTTTCACGTGCAAACAACTACTGCAAAGCTAAATCTGAAGATTTTTATTTGCATGAAATTGTGACGTGGAATGAAAAGTGAATTAATTGAAGTTCATGAACTTCAACGACCAAAGAGAACATTCAAGGCCAGATTGGTGGAATCAGTTCGTGGTAGTTGACTATCAGATACTCAAACGTAAAGAAATCATCACTGGGGAACGATTCAACAATTATAGATGCAATTAAGCAAAGTATTGAAGCTCAAACACCCATAATATGCAAAAAGTCATGACAAAGAGATCTTACTCTTACTCTTTTCCCACTTTATTCACCAAATATTGATCCTTTCGACTAAAACTTGTTCCGGCGGATGATTCTTGTCTTTGGAGCAGCATTTCATTGCTTACGAAGAAGCCAATATTGTATTTATTCTTGGATCGCCTCAAAAGACTAGAAATTTTATCGACGAGGAATAAGTATGATACACAATATTTTGAACAAAATGTATTGTACCAATTTCTCTCAGTAAAGCTTCAGAGTTATAATAAATCAAAATTAATAGGATCGATTTCATCTTTATACTTCTTTTTTTTTCTCTACAAGCTGTTTCGGGGCTCGAGGCACTTCCAACTCTTCGCGGTTCGCTTTTTACGTCCTTACCTTACGCCATTACAACCAAATCGAGGACGTACGGCTATAGGTCCGATTTACGTAGAAGCATCTGCACATTGTATAGCTCCATGCTAGCCAATAGTACTGACATGGAAGATGAAATTCTGCACTCCAACAGGGGGTCATAGATGTGTTTATTCACACCACCGATCGTGATCGTATTGTGAAAAATCCCTTTACCATCCTGTCCCTATCCGCGGGATTCGAACCCGGTACCTCCCGATTCAACTGCCGCAGCTTTAACCACTGCACCACCAGGGCGCTTTATACTTCTTCTCCATACTATACTTTTACGAATATGTATTAAATAATATAAAATTATCCACACAAAGAAGTCATCAGATACTCGTCCCTTCGAAAACTCTTGAGCCTTTATATATATATATATATATATATATATATATATATATATATATATATATATATATATATATATATATATATATATATATATATATATATATATATATATATATATATATATATATATATATATATATATATATATATATATATATATATATATATATATATATAATATATATATATATATATATATATATATATATATATATATATATATATATATATATATATATATATATATATATATATATATATATATATATATATATATATATACAGCCGTGTGTGAAATAATAGTAGTGTGTACCTGTATTTAAGGTTTTGTGTTTATAAAAATATCCTGTCACGAATCACAGATGTCACCTGTGATAATTAAGAAGAAAATTATAGCAGTAGGGATTACCCTGTAACCAGATGTTTACACATACGAACAGAATAAAAATATATAATGAAATAGGCGGAGCGAACAAAATACGACGAGAAGAACATTCGCGAAGAGTAGAGAAGCAAAATAATGGAATGTTCCACAAGTATTTGTATCGTATAAAAATGTGTAGACATTTGAGTTACGAAACAGTTCAATTTTGAATTTCGAAGTGTTAATATCGGGAAGTGATAAAAAGTGAAGTGCTAAAATAATAGTAGTGATAAATATTGTGTAAAATAATAGTGAAAATAAATATTAGTGAATTATTTGTGTAATTTTGTGGGAAATAAATTTAATTGAAATGTAATCTTTGCGAGTTTAATATTCACAATCCAGTGATCGAACCGGATAAATAATTCGAATAACCACTCGGCGAAATCGTAACAATCCTTTCATGATTTAACTGACATCTATTATCGAAATGAATTTTTTAATGTCCACTGAACATAAACCAAACGCTATTTGTAATTTTTTTTCTCACACAAATTCGGAATTCCCCTTATGTTCGATTGTCAGTCTAAATTTTTATGTTCGAAATAATAGTAGTCCCTTATTGATTATTGTTTAAAATAGAGGTGATCAAGAATAGCGGTTCGGAAATAATAAGATATAAAAAATTATTAAAATTTAATTAAAAAAAAATTATTTGAATAATAATGGACCAGGGAAAGCATTGTTTCGAAGAGCGAAGAGATTTAATTAAACAATAAATCAAAGAAGGAAAAACATAAATTTATCCAGCAAATTTTGGTATGTTCACCTACCGTTATATCAAATGCTGTTAAGCACAAAGAAAAACCAGAAACACGAGGAAGAAAACGAAAAACTTCGAATCAAACTGATCGGGACATCGTGATTTGTGCGAAAATGAATTTTTTTTATTCCTCAACGAAGATCAAACAAGATCTTAATTTAGATATAGACATCCTCAACAATTAGAAAACGTCTTTTAGCAGCAAACTTAAATGGGTTGAGGCCTAGGAAGGTGCCCTTTTTAAATAAGCGACAAGTGAAGGCGCTTATAACTTATGCCAAAAATCATCAGAATTGGCCCCTTGAAAAATGACGTAATATTTTATTTACGTACGAGTCCAAAAAATAGTTCTCTGTGGCGGTAATCGAATTTTTATCCCGAATAATGGTGTATTTCTTTGCTAAAATGTAGCTCTAGCCCGAAAAAGTGTAAATGTTTTAAAAAATGTAGCATCAGCCCGAAAATTAATTTTTCATTCTAAATATCAATATATATGATTCACGTAAACTGTAAAATTATAATATAATAAAGATAAAATATGCCTTCGTATCATGAAGATGAGATATGTATACTTGCATATTTATGTGATAAATGTAGTGTATTGGTTGAAGTGACGGCTTAAATAGCATATCCTATGGATACTATATCCTATGGATATATATATATATATATATATATATATATATATATATATATATATATATATATATATATATCGGTTTATTCTTCACTCCTTGTTCAATCTTAAATACTCTCCTAAATTAGAACAAATATAAAAGATTTTATTAATATATTTTTATTTTATTTCCCATCTTTTTATTACAACAAACAAATTGGTGGTACTGCAACAAAATTTTTAAATGGTCGTCCTAAATATATAATATAATAATACCCAGCATAGCAACAAAGAAATACAAATTTTCGAAATATCTAACAAAACCAAATTTATTCAAAAATTATATTAAAACGTTTTATAATAAGACCGCACCCCGACAACGAACCATCAACAATACGTTTTCTTCCAAATCAACATCACGTACTATACCTCCTTTCATGTGTAAGACGAGTAGAATTTTTTTTACAGTAAACTTTGAATCCTCCGATTATTTATCTTGAAGCCAATAAAAATAAACCATGATTAATGGTCAAAATGATAACACACACACACACACACCGAGAGATGGAAAATTGTTCTTTCTTATAGATATCGTCGTATAAGCGAATATCGCAGCAATGACTAATAAACAATAAAAAGTTATTTTATTTTCTTCATCAATTGGAAAATTGTTTGTATATTTTTTTGTGTCGGAAAAATATTCATATAAAATCAAATTTGGGTAAAAAAATTCAATAATTTTCTACATCTACATATTTGAACATAAAATAAGATTTGCTCCTCCGTATTTTTATTTTTAAACATACATACATACATATCGATATGATTCATCAGAATTCCCAGGAACAACAACCAACAAAAGCTCGGTATCCGTACAAATCGTAAAAAATTAAGCTCCCAATGTATATACACTCGTATATATCCAAAATTATAAACGATCGTAAATCGAATTTATTTATCCGACCGATATACGATTCACCGGCGAAAATCTACTCACCTACATATATGTGTATCTTATTTTGGATTTTCAAGGCTTTCACCTCTGGGAAAATAAAATTATTGAAATTTTTTTTTTAAATAAATTTTACAAATTTTATTGTTCCATTTTTAGATTTGAAACATTTTTATTAATAATATTATTATTATTGTTATTGCAGCTTGGAGCTATGTATATACTGGTTACGATTGATTGGGTTACACCTTAAGCATCTTTTGGTATATCGAACAGACCACATTCACGATTGGCTGGAACGGCTCTATCTGTAATTGCATAATAAAAAAAAGTTAATATTAAGGTTTTATGTTGAACAGACAACTTCGGTCAACCCAGGAGACAAAAGTTTTACTATATAATACGTGAAGCCAAATCGACCATTAACTATTGTAACCGGATACGAATTAGAAACTGGAACAGTAAACGTTTAATAGAAATAACCAGGCTAGCATAACTTAAGAAGGAGATAGAACGCGACAACGTTGAGATACAGTACCATGCACCTACTATACTACCCACTACAGCATACACTGAAATGATATACAAAAATAAGGCCAGGGTAATTTCAATGCTAAAATTGGAACAGATAAAATGAGCATGACACCAATTATGGAAAAATTTCTTTTCATGTACAGCTATGGCCAATGAAAATAGGTTCAATAGTTTTTAGATTTCCTCAAAGCAATCAATATGACCCCTAGTAGAAATTTTTAAATAAAATTTCGTTTGATTTTTTACAAAATAATGGAATTAATTTATTTTAATAAAGAAATTAAATTTAAGAATAATAATAATTTACCAAAATGGGACGTAGGCTACACTGTGCCTCAGATGTAGTGAAAACTAAGCCCAAAAATGATTGGTTTGATGAGGAGTGTCGTCTTGCTGTTGAGCAACGCAATATAGCCCACAATGAAGCGCAGACTCGGTTTACAATTGCAAGGAAAAACAAGGCAGTTCTTGCTAGGAGGACAGCTAAACGCAGTTGTAGACTGAAGAAGCGCGAATGGTGGAAGGCCAAGGTCTTAAGAGTACAACAACTCAGCAATGAGCACAATTCGCGTGGTTTCTTTAAAGGAATCACCGAATTGCACCATACCTTAAGATCTCGGTCAACTGCCATTCGGGACCAGGATAGAAACCTCTGTGTTAACGTCGATGCGGTACTCGATACATGGCGTGAACATTTTTCTGATCTACTTAATGTTCCACATGTATCACAAGCTGTATTTGAATACTCTCAAATACAGACCGCGGAGATGTTCATTGAGGATCCATCCTATGAGGAATTCACAATGGCCATGCAGAGATTAAAGAAAAATCGTTCACCAGGGGTTGATTGCATTAATTCAGAGCTCTTGATATTCGGAGGGCTAACTTTGTGGAACTGTCTTTTCGACCTTATTCGATTGGTATGGCGAAATGAAGTTATGCCTGACGAATGGAAAGTGACCGCGTTATGCCCAATATTCAAAAAGGGTGATCGCATGAAATGCGAGAATTATCGCGGTATAGCTCTCCTTTGCGCAGCATATAAGTTACTGTCTTACATCATCTTGGGAAGAATTACTCCTTTGGCGGAGGAAATTGTCGGTGACTACCAAGGAGGATTCCGTCCAAATCGGTCAGTCACTGATCAAGTTTTTTCGCTACGGATGATTCTTTCCAAGTACTACGAAACATCTCGCGATGTACACCAGGTATTCCTAGATTTCAAGCAAGCCTATGACTCGATCAATCGAGAGAGGCTATGGTATGCGCTTGAATATTTAGGAATACCGAAAAAATATGTACATCTCTGTAAAATGACAGTAACGCAGTCACAATGCTGCGTCAAAGTTGAGAACAGGCTATCGAGAACTTTTGCAATCAATTCCGGTGTTTGGAGATGCGCTGTCCCCGATACTTTTTAATCTCATTTTGGAATACATCCTTCGTAAAAGTGAAACACTTCAGGACAACATCTTATTCCGACAATCCAATCAACTTCTAGCTTATGCAGATGATATCTGTGTGATTGGATTAAATGGCAACGGAGTGAAAGAGATACTTGATCCACTGGAACAGTTTTCAGCTTCCGTTGGTCTCAAAATCAATGAGTCCAAAACCAAATATCTGATCTCTGGTTTTCGAGACCAAGACGCAAGTGATTTCAGTAGTGGAAACCACACGTTTGTAGGAGTGATGAGATTCAAGTATCTTGGATCTCTCATTACTCACGATAATAGTGTGGGAGAGGATATCAAGGTTCGCCTTGCCGCTGGCAATCGGGCTTTGTATCCTCTACGTCCACTGCTGAAATCAAAATATCTTGCAAATACGGATAAGTTGAAGCTGTACAGAGTGTTGATCAGACCCGTTGTCATGTATGGATGTGAGAGTTGGACCTTACGAAAGATGGCTTCTAACATTCGAGAGAAGAATCATGCGTGTGATATATGGCATAAAACGCGACGTTGATGGCACATACCGAGTTCTATTCAATCACGAGATCAGGAATTTAATGCAAATTCCTGATATCGTGCATGAAATCAAAGGACAGCGAATACACTGGCTCGGTCACGTTCTGCGTGCTGATCCGAAACGAATGATAGAGCGATCTTTGAAGGGAGAACCGCCTGGCATCTTCCAACTGCTTGCAACAGTATGAAGAGCTGGCTCGTGATCGAAACTGTTGGAGTCAGATTGTTGACACGGTACGGGCCAATAATGGCCTGTAAAAACCGGAAAAAAAAAAAAAACCCACATGTTTAAGAGAATGGTGAGATCTAAGTATCTTGCATGTTTCAATACTCAAAATAATAATAATACTCGAAATAATAATGTGGAATAGGATATCAAGATTTACATTGTGCCACATTACCTCCTTTACATCAACATTGTCGAAGCATTACATTGACGGATAAATTGAGAAATATAAATTGTAGTCCTGTGTGTGATCCAGATATCGTGGATTATATCAAAGGACGGTGATTAACCGAACTCGATCACATTCTGATTGTTGATCAGCTTCGGAAAGTGCAGCGATTCTTTTAAACGAGAGTATCCCTTCTATAATTGAAGAGATTGTACTCGTCAAACATAGTTCCGCGACATTAAGGAGTGTATGTTCATTACTGATGGAATCTGATTGGCGGCACGTAATAGGTCAACAACTGGGTATGTAAATCTAGTAGTTATTGGAATTGTTTGTAAATGACAACATTTAATTGTTGTTTCCACTACTAAATGTTCCTTTTACTATGTCGTTAAATAAACATGTTGTATGTGATCTTATACATCCATAAATCTTCAGGGTAAAATATAAGCTCACAAATATTACAACAAGTTTCTTCCAAAATGAATCAACTTTTGATTCTGTGATGTCAGCCCAGTGCAAACCGTGGGTGAGATCGTAGAATACCAAGATATAAGAATTTATTTGACTTAATCCTGCGTCTCCAGATCAAAATGCATCAATTCCTACAACTACGTGTCATTGTCAAACCATTCAGTATAAAGACATTTTCACATTACTAAAAAAATTCGAAGTCGGTGATTGCAACTTCAAGATCGTTACTTCCAAGTTTTGGTCGTAATTATCCTCCCACTAGACAAGCAGTAAAAAAGTCTAGTAAAAAATGTTCATCTTAATATTCACTGATGGATGTTCTTGTGCCAGTGAAAGAACGGGATGGTCGAAGACCCGAGTATATTTCTGTCGTCAAACCAATATAGACGTATCGCTAAGAGCACACTTGACAAATTTTAAGATCCAGTTGAGGAAAATAGTCACCACGTTACAGTCAGTGGAAGTTGCTACAGAGACATTTTGCAACGTTATTTCTTTGTCAATTGTTAGTCATAAGCTAGTCGCCGGTGCGACATACCACACAGTGGTCCTAACAATCGATTTATTGAAATATAAATTCAATGAACGTGTTATATACAGAAATGGTCCTGTCGATTGGTCGCCAAGATCGTGTGATTTCCGTTTTTAGAGAAACTCAGTTTCAATACTGAACGAGAAATAGCGGCTGTGTCCGTCAAAATGTGTACCCGAGTCATCGAATAATGAGTTCAATGAATCGACTCCTGCAAACGTGCAATAATAAAATTTGCGAGAGGTGTCAAATGGGTTGCGACCAATGTTAATGCACCCCATCGAATTTCCATACCCAAATCAAGAAATTTTAGTCGGAGTCCATAGAGTTGAAATTAATACAGTGAAGTGAGTTTGAACTCGAATTGAAGTATCTATAAAAATGTTAAAATATTTGAAGATTACTTAACGAGTTTTTATACCGTTGGCTCGGAACTCTATGTGAATTTTCACACCATAATTAATATAAAATCATCGTAAATTGAAAAATTTGTCTCGACTCTCGACCGGCGAATCAAAAATGTCTGCCTTCCTGTATCGCATCATATATTTAAATTAAAATGTTTACACGTGTATTGTCAAAACTGAACGCTTATGAAACCCTTATCAAAAGGCAAAAATTCTAAATTCTATAAATAAAATTCGGACAAAGAATTTTCATATTTTATTAAATTCAAAATATTTAATTTTTTCCCTCTTATATACTTCATACATATACACTGTGTATATATATATATACATAACTCTCGAAAGCTCCCAAATCTCCTCAAACAATCAAAAAAAAAGTCAAATCAAATTTATCAAATCAAATTATGTGTTATAACTCGGTAAATATAAAATAAAAGTTGTAGTTGCCAAAAGCCAAATCGTATTTGTTTGGGGATTATCCATAGACGAAATAAATTTTCCAAACAACACTTAAATCTTAAAGGTTTTCCTCTCTATGTATGTGTGTGTAGATGCATCACTTAAGGCGTTATACTACCACACACGAGCATATAGATACAATATGGTTGTATTTTCATAAGACAAAAAATATCCTTGTATTTACACTAAAATAAATGAAAAACGGATTTGCCTATGTATATATACATAATATACTCATACATGTATAAATTGTCTATGTGTGTCTGTCTGCACCCTATCTGATGTCCGTATATATACATATATGTATAGTGTATGGACCAAATATTTTAAACGAGCGCACAAATTTAAATATTCGCCCCTCAAACCCACAACAAAAACCAAAGCAAACCATGTCAAAATGAAAAAACCCTTATAAGTCCATAAAAAAAATATACAACAACAAAAATTCTTGGTAAAAGCTAGGAATTTCCGCCCTTAAATAAATAAACATAAAGTTATGTACTTTAAAAGCGAGAAGAAGAAGAACAAAGAAGAAGACAAAGAAGAGGTAGAATACAAAGAAATGTAATTTAACTTTGTTGGTAAATTTTCCATCCCCTCACACCCGTTGGATGGAAAATTACTTTGGTTTAAAATTCGATGACTCATAACTATGACGTCACGGGGAACATGATTCATTATTTTTTTTCCGAGGAAATAAATTTTAACTTTTATTTTCGTCAGTAAAATAATTTTATTCGAATGCGGTTTTTACACGTTGTGTGGGCGAGTACATATATCATTTTGTGTCGAGACAAAATTTCACTTTTAACCATTCTATATACATACATATTTCGAATATATTGATTTGGTATTTACGTTTATGTACAAACATATTATGTATGTACATCATACCCCATATACAAAACGATAAGAGGGTGGTAGAATTTAGATTATGAAAATATTTGTCACGAGGAAAAATAAATGACTTAGCACTATAATATAATACACACTCGTATATCGTCGTACATATATATAAGCATATCTGGTGTGAACTGATAAAAAATGCGGTTAAGCCAATTTAATATACGAATATTGATTTTATTGATCAAAAAGTTCAAAAAACCTTTGGTTGGTATATTTTATATATAAATGAACTCTCGAACTTATTACCTTCGATGATATGCATTAAATACGTATAATTCCCATGCGGTAATTTCCTACAAATCCATTTCAAGCTTACATACTTTTGTATATGGATATAAAAGCACTAAATTATAAACAGGGTGACTCTATTATTCAGTTCAGTTCGTTTCACAGAAAACTGGTCGGTTAAACAATTTAAGGAAGAAACCTTTCATTTTGTCCGAAGCTTGAGGAAATTGTGAATCGTATTATTGTGGCATTTTATATTGCAATATCGAATTCACATTGCATGTGGAAGCCATTCCTAAAGTTCAAGTCATGTTTTTCACGTGATTATGAAAAAAAAATCGACAAGGCCATTTCGTGATATGATTGTTGAGGAAACAGATCCCTCCAGAGTTGAAACTATAAGCCACGATTTATACGATCCAGAATCAACTATTTTGTTTGTAAACATATCCATTAACAAATTGCTGTTTCATGTTCAATGTCTTGAGCTCCAACCCAGTTCTGAACACAATTTATGAAGAATCAAGCTACTGTTTATCTGCCGAAAAGCCTCTTTATTCGAAACCCCCAAATAAACGTTTTTGTAGTCATCCACACTAGACATCTGTCAAATATCTAGATATGAGTCGGTAATAAATATTCGGTATTTTTTACTAGTTACTTTACATTACCGGAAGTAACGATTTCTTTAAAATAAACTACCCGTTACTTTTATACTTGCAATTCGGATAGTTGTTTTCAAACCGATACAATACTCTGGCTTTACATTCGGTTAATGCAGACACCACTTCAACTATAAATGTGCCTCTTGTGCAAAAACCTGAAAGACAGAAAGCCATGAATCAATATGTCACGAGGCCTTCGACAATTGAATGATTAAGTACTCAAAATGATTGTGAAAGATATGCATCTATTTTCTTTAGTTTAAGATTTAGGATTTCGGGATCGTTTGACTGGTTTCGATCTTTTCTTGTTTACTAGCAAATCGAACCACTTTGAACGAATCGAATATAATACGAGGAATTTCAAATAAACTTGAGTTTATTTCAGTTACAATGGAGATGTGGATCGGTGACCAGATATTCATAACATAATTATCTGGGCTCAACAAACGGTTCGATAAAATAGACTTACTTTAACTATAAGAAGCCAGGTTTGAAAAACGTGCCTTTTTTAACATACCAGCATACAATAAAACAAAAGAAACCAGTATTACTAGTGTAACTGATATGGTTCGAAGAGGTTAAAAGTAGTCTTACGCAATTTACTGAGGCTGGTGTGAGCAACCCCGAGAAGAATTTATTTTGAAACGATTACGTAAACCGAAATCAAACCATTAAAACACCACAATGAACAGTCATTATCGAAATTCGGCAATATCCAGATAAAGCTAATACTGACCGAAAGAAAGATCCATAAAAATATAACGAGTATTTGGTGCGAGAGTAACGAGAACCCTTGATTACTCATAGCGCTGAAACTGCACATTTCTACAAATATCAACTATCAAAATTCATGTCTACCAAAGTAAGGAACAAACTGACGTTATAAAAAAACACAAAAACTAAGTTTACTTAGATTAGTATATCTTATCAGGGAATAATTGTTTCGAAACAATTGAATATAGTATGAAAACACGATAAAAATCTAAGTCGTGTTTTGTTCTAGTAGTTCTAGTACAGTAACCATGGAATCTAAATCAATAATGGTGCAATAAGATTACCTAATTTTTGTATCAGTTTGTTTTCTAGATTAAACTCGCTTTCTAGTCGACAGACAAAATCGCTTTCTTTCGACAGATTACTACTACTCGAGATAGCAGTGCTGTAAAAAAAGTAAAGTTAAACAGAGGAAGAATATAATTAATAGTGTAATAGTGTTCATATTTTGACATTTCGGGGAAAAACAAATAGAGTACATTTGTTTTACAAATTCCGGCCGTACTCAATTATTTTGCGTTTGCTGCTGTATAATAATTTAAGCGAATATACTTTTCCGCACAATTGAACGAATAAATGTCAGAAAAAGGTTGTAGTCATAAAAACAATCAAATTGAATTCTTGTAAGGCTGTTTCGCGAGGACGCAAACTTTTACCCTAGCTATTTTCACCTAGCAAAAACCAATCAAAATAGTCATAGAACAAAAGGAAACTCCCCTTTTTAGCCGTCGTTGAGTGTAGTGTTTTCATTCATTACAAATCAAAATCCAATTAAATAACAAAATTATAAGTGTCAAGCCAACAATAGACCAATTTTTGAGCAATAATCTATAAGTTTCTAGCTTCACAGCATTAATACAAATAGCTAACGTAAAAATTTCCGTCCTTGCGAATCAACCTTAACTGTTAGAATTTCTCAATTAGCTGCTAGAAAAATTGAGCAACTTCTTTTTTTGACGTTTTACCATTTTAGACATACCTACACACATTTTGTATAGTCATTATTTTTCTCTCAACAAGCAGTAACGCATAATTTCATCACTAGGCGGCAAGTATAGAACCACTTTGCTTTTTCTATCAAAAAAACATGTTTTTTGCTAATGTTATGAATACAAACAAATTTTGTATTATTTAAATCGACAGTTTGACTTACGGAAAAGAGAGGTATACTAGAGTCATCTAGAATATTTGATATGATTCTGGCTATACCCATGCACGATATATAGGTTATGTTTTACTCATATCATAAATTATTTTATTTCTAAAATTTCTCGATATACTGCTAGAAAAATTGAACTACTACTTTTTTGACGTTTTACACTTTTCAATATGCCTACACATATTTTGTATAGACATAATTTTTCCAGTCAGTTTAAATTTTCTGGCGACTGAAAAAGTGACATGCGGTGAAAAGAAGCAGTAACGCATAAATTAATCATTACGCGGCTAAGTGTAGTGCCTATTCGTTTTTTCTGTCAAAAAATATCTTTTTTAACTATGTCAAAAATATTAACAATTTTATGTCAATATATCGACAGGTTTGACTTACAGAAAAAAGAGGTTTGACAGACTATACCACAGCCATGTAGAATGTTTGAGACGGTTCTTACTATACACTTGCACAATATACAGGTTATGTTTTAGTCATACCATGAATTCTTTAATAGCTAGAATTGCTCGATTAACTGCTTGAAAAATTGAGCTACTGTTTTTTTGACGTATTACACTTTTCGAGACCTGCACATATTTTATATATACATTATTTATCCCACTCAGTTTAAATTTTCTGGCGACTGAAAAAGTGACATACGACTAAAAGAAGCAGTAACGCATAATTTCATCACTAGGCGGCTAAGTGTATAACCTATTCGCTTTTTCTGTCAAAAATTATCTCTTTTTCTATTTCAAAAATATCAACTATTTTATGTAATGACAGTTAAGAATTATAGAAAACAGAGGTTTGACAGCTTATACCAGAGCCAACTAGAATAATAAGACGGTTCTGACTATGCACATGCACGATGTATAGGTCATGTTTTACTAATATAATGAATTCTTTTATTTCTAGAATAGCTAGAAAAATTGAGCTATTTTTTTTTAAGTTTTATACTTTTCAATTTGCCTACTCATATTTTGCATAGACATTATTTCATGAATAGCCGTATGACATTGGCAACATTTTCAAGTACTATAAAGTGCTGTAAAAAAGGTAAAGCGAAGCAGAGAAAGAATATGATCAATAGTGTGGACAACACGATGTACATATTTTGACATTTTAAAATCAAATACATATACTTTTCTGCACAATTGAACGGGTAAAATATCAGAAAAAGTATGAAATGTCAAAAATTCAATGTATGAAATCAATTAAATTCCTTATTTGCTGGAATTACTCGATTAACTGCTAGAAAAATTGAGTTAATTACTTTTTTTGACTCTATTCGACATGCCGTGTAGGCATATTGGTAAAGACATTATTTTTCCCACTCGTTTTAGATTTTCTGGCAACTGAAACAACTATTAAAAGCAGTAAAGCATTATGAAATAATTTTGTCAGTATGTATTACTGAAAAAACCAAAGCGAGAGAAAAAATCAAAAATACCATTAGAGTGACAGAGATCGTTTCTTACCTTTCTCTTTTTTTATAGTGGATATATTTTGACAGATGTTTATAACATAACCAATAAATTTCAATTTTTTTTTTGTTTTCGAAGCAAAAAGACAAAAAACACTTGGAATCTTCAACAATAAATTTAAAAAAAATAAACTTAACATAATTATTCATTATTTAAATTATTTTCATCCATATACATTTTTCCTATAAAATATTTTTCCAGTGCTGAATAAAAATGCTTCTCTTGACATATTTTGTCAGTATTGCTATAATAATTTTCTCAGTAACCATAAACATGTATTCAGTACTCAGTAAATTTTTTATACTGGAAATGTTTTATATTTCTCTCGCACTTTAAGAAAAATTATATTTTTATCCTACTTTGGCTATTGTGTCAGTGTATTTTTCACAATGGAAACCAGGCTTAACTCATAATTTAATTACTAAGCGTTTATGTCATAAATAAAAACAATTTTATATTATTTATAACGACAGTTTTGACTTACAGAAAAGAGAGTTGTGACAAAATATGAATAGGTACGATATATAGGTTAAGTTTTACTCAAATCCTTAATTTTAAAGCGTCTATAGTAAAGACAAAATCTACTAACGGTTTGTCGACTAGAAAGCGATTCGATATGATTTAGCTAAATCACCCTATGTACACATAGAGAGAAACAAAAATATCCACCACAGATACTACTAGATAGATAGTAGATAGATCTAGATAGCAAGCAGCAAAGAATTTTTATATTTTCAATTTTTCTGGATGATGTCAGCAGAGTATATAGCAAAATGATTTTCTTTCTTTTATGTACACACTCGTATACATTTTCAGCTTCATTATTAATAGTAATGATAATAATAATAATAATCCTAGTATCGTACATAGTATATAGTAATAATAAGATAGACGGCATAAAATCAAGTCTAGTCATTTTGACGATATCATTCCAAGGTTTCATTATACATACTGAGTTTATTTTTTTGAAAATTTTTTCCAATTTTTTGGATAATTTCGGGACAAGAACGAAAGAAAAGAAAATATATTGGCTATATGCTTTGAATACGATATGAGGTTGTAAGAATGTTGAATGGCGTTTAGTTTTAAGCCAGGGTATGAAATGTTCTTCCCTACAAACATATACATTTATGAATATGTACATATATAGAATTGATTACATGATAAAAATTTTGATTAAAATTAATTTAAAACTTTTGCATTGGCATATGAAGTACAATATTGATATATGATGTATGTAGATTTCTTATATTGTATTTTCAACTGTAATGCGGTCTATAAATAATAACTACTATATAAATGTGCAATGTTTTCGAAAACAGTACCAAATTGTACCGACTAAAAGTTCGACACCTAATAAGGGCAGTATCCAAATGGGATTTTTCATTGTCTTGCTGTACGTTCACGATTTGGCTGGAATGTCGTGAAGTAGGACGTAGCTAAGCGAACTGCAAAATAATTGAGAGTGCCTTGAACCCCAAAAAAAAATTGTCAAAAAAGGAAACCCAATCGTTCTAGCTAATATCATCATAGAAACCAAAGCGATGAATTGAAATGTGCTCAAACTATGTCAGGAACAGTATTCACAGCATAATTGACGAAGGGCAGTATAGATCGGATTACCTTTCTATTGAAACCCTATGCCTATTTATGGGCAGTAATAATAATAGTCACGATTAATAGTTAATAGTAACGATTTCCTAGTACATCTATCGCCAGTGCAGAATTTAGATAATATGAAGATTTTGTTCTATTTTGATCTTGAAATTAGATCGTAACTTTCAATGTCGAATTAGTGCCTGTAAAAACGCGTTGTAGGAAAAGCAAGAAGAAAATTAAAATATATACTTGCACCAATCACTAACAGTCTAGATCGGAAATTAATAAATTATTGATACACATCGGAGCGACTGGCAACCTAAAAGTCGTTGTGGTATCTCATTCCCTTAAGGTTAATTCCTTAACAAATCCATAGCAAATCAATCATAACTATTCACAGCTTTATGTGCTGCAGCTAAATGTTCAAGGTACTGTTAAAGATTTAATGTTGCAGCTAATAGTAAACAAGAGTGGAAGTCTTTTCTTTCATTTCCATACCTATGATTTTATAGCTGAATAAAAATCTATCACCGGTCACCGATTGTTCACGATATTCACTATGCTACAACCCAATAGCAAACCACTTTGCTTATTTTGTTGCAAATACTTAAAGCTCTACAAAAACTTGATAGTGATAGATTATAGTGAGCACTTTTATTCCACTAAAAACTATAGAAAAACTTCCAACGAATATTGTATCTCAAATAATGTCTCTATAAACGAGTATATTATGTACTGTACTATCCAGAATACCACAAAATAATCTACTCTCGGTTAAATTTTTCACTATTTTCATTCCAAAATTGATTAAAAGTACATACGAGTGTATTATACCATATGTACTATATCCAATCTACTATTCTTCAAATAGCATCGATAAAATACATTGCAAAGGCTTTAATATTTAAATTAAATGAATTCCTACAAAATTGTGCAAAAAGACGTAAAATATTTTCAAGAAAAAGCGAATTAAAATAATTGAAGATATGTTCTAGTGAATTTAGATTTTATCCAGTCTATTGACATGATTACATATATAGCATCGCTATGAGCTTAAACAATATTTCATCTTGATATAACATATCAGACGACAAAAGATTTAACACTTGAACGTTGTTTGAACAAATTTTGGGGTAAATTACATAATGAAAGACTTTTTTATTCAATAGAAATTATGTATGAACCCAAGATTCCCTTCATCATTCTATAAAGTTTAAAAATATACAACAAATGATATACATGTTAAATGTCTTTAACTATAATATTCGTAGACATGGAAGAAACAGAATTTTACAAAATCTGATTACAAGCTGACAACTGTCATGGGTAGTAAAAATTAGAAAGACCACGTAATGATCAACAAGAAATTCTTCACATCACCACAAGATGTCAGCACAATGACAGGAGCAGACGTGTACAGCGATCACCAACTGGTTATAGCAAAATTTCAAATCAAGTCATTAGCCTGCCACGGAAGTACTCAGCTTCCAAGAATTCAATCAGAACCCTCAGATTAGAGATGAAACATGGAAAAATATCGATAGAGGGGTGAAATGCAGATACGAAGGAACTAGCAGGTCAGGTGAAGAATTTGCAAAGAATGGCAGAAATAAATAAGAAGAAAGCATTTTCAATGCTGCTGAAGAGACAGCAGCAATTCAAACTACACAAGCGCGTGAGAAGAGTCACCGAATTACAAACACAGCCCTTATAAGGAATTATACTGGCCAAGGACTAACAACGAATCAAATAATATTTTAAGAAGGACGATATCAGCAGTACCGAAAATCTGATCATCAACTGACACCAATAATGAAACTAGCAACACCTATCCACCGGAAAGTTAAAAGTGCCATTGAAAAGCTGAATAACAATGAGGCTGCTGGACCAAATGGATTGACCACCGGAATATTGTAAAGAGATTCAGCTATAGCTGCAAGCACAATAACATCAATAATCTAAGCAGGGTGGAATTTTGACAGAATATTCCAATAGACAATCCCCAAGAAAGGTGACCGGAAAGGAAGAATGCAAAAATTGGAGAGGTATTTATCTCCTTAACACAACAATAAAGATACTCGAAATGAACATCATTGACAGAATTTGCTGGTTTTAGACCGGGAAGAAGTAGCACAGATCACATCAACTTAATCCGTATTGAATAATTCAGTAAATGGAATTCATCACTGTACGTCGAATTCAAAGCACTTGATACTATTTATAAATAGGAACACAATGTGGCAGAAACTTTTTGGAATGTATCGGGATGTTAGAAACCGAGTTTAATATAAAGGTAAATAGAGTCAAAAATACTAAGACTCGAGAAGTAAGGCAAGGATCGTATTGGATAATGTAAATGAATGTCACGTCTTCTTATGGCATACAATGGAGGTAAACTCAATGAACTGGACTATGCAGATGATATAAGCCTACTCATAAAGATTTAGGCATGCAGCAAGCTGTAGCCCCAAATAGAATAAGGATATTCTAGTCTAGTAGGCGACCTAAGCTACTAAACTTCGAAATACGAAAAAACAAAATATGTCCGTCCAATAGTAGTGGATTTAAGCAATTTAAAATAACGACAAAAAAGGCGCTGGTTTCTAAGAATTTATAGTTTGAGGTAGAGTTGTTCGTGATTCGTCTGGTATACCAAATGAACAATTCGATATATTCAAAGCTTCAAATCAAACCTTCTTTTGAGTTATGTTTTAGGAACACGCTTGTGGTTAACGAATTTGTACTTTTTTACAACAAATACCACAAGGCTGCACGAAATAAGCTCACACCTGAGGGTTGGCTCAAATGAGAATTTTAAATGTTGATATCAAGAACAAAGAACTTCTTTTGGAAATCGATAACAGTGATGATTTTCTCAATGGTTTCTTATTGGCTGCCTTGTCGTTTTTAGTACTTTGCGGATGATTAAGCCCAATGGAAATACATCAGTTCTTCAAAACACTTACATCAAAGAGCTTAAATCTACTTTTATATCTCGTCACTTTTCTAATTTTCGTTTTATATGAATCCAACTGAGCGTTAGTCGACTTTACACACCTCAATGTTCAGATTAAAAATATTTGACGATTCTTCTAAGATCTAAAAAATATTTTCTTATGCATAAATTTTGTACTTACCAATTTGTTTTGGACGTGGTAAATTTAAATTATCCATTATATTAACAAATTCATCAACAGTTTTAGTTAATCTTGGATTATATTTTTTTTCTTCAGCAACAGTTGTTTCCATTTGCCCTCTTTATATTACAAAATAAGAAGAGAAAAGAAATTTAATTAAAATTATATGAAACCAAACGAAAGATAACAATTTTTTTGTTCATCTATACACACTTACTTATAGTCATGGGCTGGAAATAATCTAAAATTATCAGGAAGAGATAAAATTTTTCCATGCACAGAATTATACAATGTACGTGCGTCGCCTTCTTGGAAATCAGTACGTCCGCATCCACGAATTAATAAAGCATCACCAGTAAAGGCTATACCCTAGATACGAGTAAAAAAATAAAATTGGATTAAAAAAATCAATTTTAATATTATTTTATATAAAAATATTTAAAAATAAGAAATAGCAAAATAAATGTTTTGTTCTACATTTAAAAGCCAAAAAAATAGATTAAAGCATCCATAACGACCCAGTTTTTGGACTTGATAAACATTAAAATATTATATATTGCACTCGTCGCCGATTGTATGTAGTTTAATTATTAAAAGAGTTTCTCATCACGCCGCGGTTCAATTCTAGCCGCTTACCAAAAACTAACATGCACCGAATGACAAAAAAGCGATTGTTGGTGTAAAAGTATTCGTTGGGTTGACCTACAGTGTGAACCATATACGTATTTATGGTTCGAAAGGTCTCAGTTGACTTAAATGTCTCAAATCACATATGAATTAATATTAAAGTATTTGTCGATAAAAACTGGGTTGACCCATACTAACTGTCGGAATGTAGTGAGCAACTCCCGGTTTTCACATATCTCATCTACGACATAGACAATTATGCAATATGGAAAACGTCACAAAAGACCAACTCGTATCTTAATAAAAAACTAGAATCTTTATCTTAAGGAACTCGTACACTAATGAAAGATTTAAAATACTAAGCTTTGTGAGCTTGGAAAACCTCGGGAAAGTTATAACATATCTTAAAATTACTGTTTGATACGAGACCACAAATAACTATTATACAGATAAACAAACTATATGGAGAAATAATGTATACTAGACTGTAATAAGGGGAAATAATTGAACCCTGGGTGAAAAGGCTATACATATTTAAATTTTATTATCTATTTTGTTTCTTGAGATATTGATATTACGATAAATAAAATTCAATCAAATCTATTAAACTAAGTTCAAACACATACACGAAATCAAATAAATGTTTCATGCCACTACGATGACTTTCATGCAAGACAGTAAATGATGAGTTACTAATATTTTATTCAAAACTTATATAAAAACATTATTGTAAAATCAATGCTAACGGAATGAAATAGATAATAAAATTCAAGTATATCCTTTTCACCCATGGTACAATTATTTCCCCTTATTTCAGTCTAGTATACATTATTTCTCCATATAGTTTGTTTATCTGTATAATAGTTATCTGTGACGAGACTATAAAGTTTAGAATTTTTTGTGGGGTTTTTTGACACTACTTATAGAAGTTAAAAAAACTAGAAGCCAATAATCCAGATACGAGCCATGGCTTAAATAAAATCTTTAGTATATATATAGACTCTTATCGACCCAAACCTAGTATACTATTTTCATTTAACTGTTTATCACTACATATGATGTGCACGTTATAGATAGTCTGTCAACACACTTATAGAGTATTAATCTCACCAGGTTGCATGTCAAACTTTCACTCAACGGTTAGCGTTATGAAATATTACGCTTAGGACATTTAAGTGTACAGTCTATATATAGACTTCGAACAACATAGAGCTTTCATAAAGAAAGTAATAATGGATTCCTCAAATAGCTAAATATTAATCCATGGTAGACTTTCATAAGCTTTCAAGATAATATATGGAACAAGATTTAATCACCCAAATTCTAATCCTATATTTTGGAGTTTATCATCCATCAGAGTAAAATTATTAGCAAACTACCTTCCGTTTGGATCAAGAGTAAAACAAATGAAAGTGGAAATCGCAGAAGCAAAGAAACATCAAACGTCTAGAACTAGAAGCGATAGTACCCGAGCAAAAATTTGTTTCTCTAGACATCATACCATATATCACATCATCACACTTTTCCGTAAAGGCTTGTCCTATATGATTCGGTCTAAAATCAGTGTTTGTCAGCCTTTACTGTTGAATTTTAATGACAGATTATTTCAACGGCTAAATCACCTAATTGGATTGCACCAGAATAAACAATTACCATGCCAAAGTACTAAGTTAATATGTTAAGAAGACTATAAGTTTACGATTCTCGGTTTTTTAACCCAAATGAAAGATTCTGGTTGCCTGTGTCTATCTTTTCAATCGGTTTTAGGGTTTCAAGGCTCTCCAAACTCTTTCGCGATTCGCTTATTTACGTCCTACCTTATACCATTACATAGCCAAATGCAAATGTACGGCTGTAGGTTCCATTTAAAAGAACCACCTGCACATTGCATAGTTCCATGCCAGCCTCTAGTACTAACATGGAAGATGGGTTGGACCATGTATTTTGAATTCCAACAGGGTTCATTGACACCACTAATCGTAATTTTATGATGAAAATCCCATTTACATTCTGCTCTAATCAGGATTAAAATCTGGTACCTCCCGCTACAATTGCTACAATTTAACCACTGCGCCAGTCAGTCGGTATAGATTCTGGTTTTAAACATATAGAATCTCTTATCATTTTTTATGATAATAAGATGAGTTAGTACTTATTTTTAAGACTATCACAAGTTAGGGTTGTAAGTAGCGGTTAAGCTGACTCTATCCCATTTCTTCTTTGACTTCTTTGATACGATGCAAGTTTTGGATAAAATTTCACAGTGACACGACTAATTGAGATCCATAAGCTCGGTCTCAATATGTACGGTTAGCTCAACCCTAGTAATTGTATATTGCCACAATGGTTACGGTTAGGCTATATTAGTTTCAGGAGAACGTACAGAGTTCAAATCCCGATATAGGAATTCCACTCCTAAAATATTGTAAGAAAAAATCATTTGATTATAGAATGTAAAGAGCAAACCACGAATCAGATGGGCCTGTTTTAGCTTAATAGCTTACTTAACTCTTAGCATATAGTCTTAGTTGTAGTTTTTCTAATCACCGTAATGACATTCCTAATGTTAAAAAGCGCTTGATTATTGAATACTAAAGGGTCCGCCAAATAACTTTTTTTTTGAAAATGCTATAAAAAAACTACTGAATATTTTCTCAAATTTCTTTTGAAAATAATTTCATTCAAATGGCTGCTTCGGCTGGCCATGCAGTAGCCTACACGATCGGTCCAATTTTTAAGCACATTATCGATTGTGTGCAGCTGTATTTCACCAATGGCTTCACGAATATTGTCCTTTAAAGCGTCAATTGTCTCTGGCTTTTTGGCGTAACACTTATCTTTGAGGGCACCCCACAAATAATAGTCCAACGGTGTCAAATCGCAGCTCCAAGGTGGCCAAACGACATCAGCTCTGCGGATGATAATGCGATCTTCAAAAACAGGGCGCAAAACGTAGCGCCGTCCTGTTGAAACCAAATGTTGCCAATATCCTCCTCTTCAATTTTTGTGAACAAAAATTCGTTCAACATGGCCCGATAACGATCGCCATTGACTGTAACGGCCACTCGTGCCCGTTTTTCGTGCCCAAAATGCGACAATTTTGCTTGTTTACATACCCGCCAAGATCAAAATGAGCTTCATCCGAAAAGATGATTTTTGTGGCAAAATCGGCATCTTCTGTAAGTCGGACCCACTCAGCGAAGCGAAAACGCATTGGATGGTCAGTTGGCCTCAATTCCTGAACCAATTGGACTTTGTATGCCGTCACACCAATGGCGTCATAACAATGATGTCTCAAATGTTCAATTGTTGAGAACGACGGTGAAATGATGTTGATGGCGTATCACGCACACTTTCTGCCACAGTATCAATATTCTCGGGTGTACGCACTGTTTTTGGCTTTTCACGCATTGGTTTATCGAAGAGGATGCCAGTTTCTTTCACTTTTTTCACAAGATAACGAACATACGGAGCTGACGGTGCTTCTCTTCTTCCAAAATCCGTACGCAATTTTCGCACACATTCTGCAACATTACCATGATTTTCAAAGTAATGTCGCAATATTTCCCAGCGTTGTTCAAGCGTATACACAACCATATTCGTTTTGCGGAAGGATACAACTAATTATCTGTCAAATCAGACATGAGTTAAGTGTTACCATTCACGAAATAAGCACTAGTTGAAAAAAAAACTTTAAATGGCGGACCCTTTATATAATCCAGAATACGGCAATACCTTTATGGAAAAACGCATAATTGTTGTAAGATTTAATAGGTCTGATGGTTCCAGTGTGCACATATACATACACATATACATAATCTGAATTCGAATCCTATTGAAGGCAGTGAAATTTTTGTATGTTGAAGATCATTTAGAAATAAAACACCTAACACTTCATCGAGCAGGAGGTACCGGGTTCAAATTCAGATAGGCACCGGATGCAAATATCTGATCTAGATCGGTGGTTTTAGTACTATAGGCATATACAATGTGCAGCTGATTCTACGTAATTCAGCCGTATTCTATTTGGCTGCACTCAAAAAAATTTGACTATTTTCATAACAACACAGTTATCAAATACGGTTTTTAAAATCCTTAATAATACAGTTTATTAAATAAATAGTAGTTTTTGTTAAATATCAAATTTTGTAGTCAAATCAATAATAATAATGGTTTTTTTTCAAAACAACAATTTTAAAAATGTTTCTATTATTATTTTGATAACAAATATGAGTAAAATTATAAATTTTGGTTATTAAAATTACTAAATAGTTATCAAATTTTAAATTTGTATTTGTTGTAAAAATAATAACAAATATTTTTAAATTTACTATTAAAATAAAAAATTTATTTTTACTTCAACAATGTTCATTTTTAAAATCACAGTTAATTATTATTTCCATAGTGAAATTTATCAAAGTCAATTAATAAATCTTATGCTAGTTTAATGTTCTCAATCAACAAAAATTCTCTTGATCATTTTTTTTAATAAATTTTACTATTAATTTTATAATTAGTTTTTTAAATATATTGCAAAGTAATCATCGAAGAGAAAAAATATTGGTGTAAAATTGTTGGTAGTTAAAATAGTAACGTTGGTTATTATTCCAGTAATTCTAATTGTTAATTTAATTAAAAATTATTAATGTTTGATCGTCATTGCTATTAAAATAATAACGAATTTTCATTTAAATATTAATTTTTTTAGTAATAATTTGACATTCATATTGATAATGGTTGTTATTAATTAAATAATATTATTTGTTTCTGTGTTGTTTTTAATATTATATTTATTCATTTGCGAGTGAGACATTTTTAAGTGCGGTTCATTTTTATTAGTGTGAAATGCAATCTATCTTAAATGTCGATTTTCAATGGAACTAGTTCAAGCTCAAACTAATTTGATAATTCCGGATATTATACAACAGTTTATAATTACAGAAATTTTGAGAGGTAAGTTTACTATAAATAAGTTTATATTAAATATTTAGACTAATGACAGTATAGTGATGTTCATTTATCAAGACATTTAATCATATAAAAATTCAACTAATTTATTTTGTTATTTGTTTGGTCAGTAATTATAATCAGATGCTGCTGTTGATGTGAAATCGTTACAATACATCCAACCTAATAAACATCTAACTATCGCTTGAACGAAACAAAAACATATTGGAGCGACTGCTGACGATTTAGAAAACTGGATATACTTTGGTGCTTCATTAGTAAGTATAAAGTTTATTAGATGTATTTAAATTGAATAATCACATATTTTATATATATTTTTAAAGTTCTTATAGATTTTAAATTAAGCTGCCTGATGTTAATAAGGAACCTGCTTGTAGTTCTATAATTGACTATTTAGCGATACATTGACACATAAGTATGTTTGTTTTTAATATAACATATATTGATTTTTATTATATATTTAATTGAAGGGGTTCTTGTTTTTTATGTTAATTATCAACTAGATGTGACTTATTCCACTATATATTGCTTTAATAAATAATGCAAATTATATAAAGGATATTCAAAACCAGAATCACAAACGGCCTTTGTCATTGTGAAATACGGATCAGCATTAAGAGGAAATGATGCCTAAGATGATTCGGAAAAATAGAGAAACTATATGAGATCCAAACCAAATCTGCGGTATTAGACAACATTAGATCGGTGAATATATCAAATTATGTCATTATTGAGTATTTTGATTTATTTGGATTTTAACCATTCACTAACTTAAAATTAGTATGTTTAAATTAAAAAAATTTAATTTTGAAATTTTATAAAAAAAATTTGAATTTTAAAAATAAATAAATAAACTATATATTTTAAAAAGATGTGAAGACTGAATACGTGTTTTATTTTACACATAAGTTTGTAAAAGTCTACAAATTTTAAATTTAATTGCGAAATTATAAATACAATAACTCAAATTGTAATTTTAACTAAAGATGATTGTTAATATTACTAAAATTGTAATTACAACAACAAAAAATTATTTATTATAACAATAATTATGAACTTTGACTGTTAAATCGATAGTGTTTTGCTATTAAATTTATTTTCAATTTTGATTTTCTCCATATTTGTCGCTCTCAGAAATAGCAATTATTTTAAAAACTGTTCATTAAATTGATAACCATTTATTATTGGATGTATATTAACAACTTTTTTATTAATTTAATTCCATTTTTATTAATTAAATTGTAAAATTTTTTTGAGTGTGTAAAGTTAAATAAAAGCTTTATGATGCGTTTTGAGGATCGGGGTTCAGTAGGTGACGAACCACAAACAAATGTTTCTCGACCGGTTCGAACTGCATAAGTTTTGATTCCGTAGAGAAAGTATCCACACTGATTCATCTCTGTCTAATCGTCGACTTGTTACTCAATTGGGCATGTCTGGAACATTGCTACAACGCATTCTAATTTTAATCTGAGAACGTTTGCGTATACTGTTCAATTGACCCAAGAATGATGATGGAGGGATGCACCACAACGGCTACAATATGCCAATATAGACTCATTTTGCATGCGACATAAAATACCAACTTTTTGAACAATCTTATTATGATTTTTTTATGTTGTTTCTTGAAGGGAGGAGTTTACGACAACAAACCGCAAAACATTTAGGAACAAAGCAGAATATTCACAATGAAATTGCAACAGTGGGGTCAGAAACATTGCACAACGTATTTCAGTGTCTTAAAAAGAGTCATTTAGTGCCAATTGGAAAATAGTAAATTTTTTACCCGTAGTTGTAAAAAAACTTTAAGTAAATAAGTTATAAGTATTTTAAAGCAGTAAGTCCAAGGTATTTCACCCTATATATGTTTTAAGCAAAGTTTGACCTAGTAAAGCATGAACGATTTTAATCTATAAAGCTGGAAAATAAATAGAGGATTTCACTCTAAATTTATAATCAAAATAAATGTTCAGAATTTTGATCGAAATAAATTTCCATCTTAGACCAAAAGTCAAATAATAACCAAGAGATTTGACAAATTATTAATAAACTCAACTGATAACGAATGAGTGTAGTTGACGAATGAGTGTAGTAGTAAATCTGTACTAAATGAGAACCGCCCACCTAAATTCGATCATTGGTCACAGGAAGGTGGTATAGTGTCAGAAGTTAATAAGGTTCAATGTAATATTCCCTAAACCTGGCCGTTAAGGTCACTAATGCTAAGCGTGATGATTGCGGTGTTATGGGTGACTTTGAACTTTTGGTTCGTAGCCTAGGATCCTTTAAGAATATTAAACAATTAATTTATGATTTAACTGTTAACTATGTATAGGATTGTTTGTTTATTCGTGACTCCTTTGCTATAGTAAAATCCGGCGTCGGGGACACTAGGAAATTCAATCCCGAGTTTCGGGTTACGGGTTTTACCGTCTAATTTTGATTCATAATCTATCGGAAATTGTCAACAAATTTGACCGAAATAATTTCGGTAATTACTTTTTCAGATGTAGTAACTGGATTGGATGTATCGCAAAACAATCAACCAGTGCTTAGTATTCAATGTATTTTACAGTTATCTATAGGAGTATTGACATACAAAACAGTTTATATTAATATTAAAGGTGTATTCATAACTTTGTCTGCCATTCCTTTGATCACCATAATGACTAAGTTTTTAACAGTAAAAACTACATTATAGTTTGAATATTAAATTAGAATTCATGGCTCAAACAAATTTGTGTCTCTGTCGCTCGTTTTATCCTCATAATGAGGGAATAATCGTTGGGAGGATATTTCCCAGCAGACAAATCGATAAACTCGTTATTCCGATAAAAAAAGTACCGAAAACCGGTAATGTAAAACCTCGGTAATTTTAGTTTCCCTAGGGGACACCAATTCTACAAGTGAGTCCAGAATAAGATGCTCCTATAATATTGTTACGTAATTTTCATTTACACATATATGTAATTTGTACAAATAAAGTCTTCCTGCCAAATCTTATCCCCAAAAATCATATAATTAAATTATTACAAAAATCTCATCAGCAAATCATTATTTATCACATCATTCAAACTAAAAATTTGCCACAAAAACCTTGACCAAACAAAAAATATAATAATACAAGAAAAGAAAACGTAATCTAATCTTTTGTCAATGGTTGGGATGCTTCGAAAATTATCCGTATACGAGTATACACAAAACGGGAGAAAAAAACCTCAAAAAATCAACTTCATGTTGCGGATATCGAAAATGAGAAGAAAATAATAATTATAAGATATCCGTCAAACTGACAACCCACATCAAATTAATTCAAAGTTTTCTTTTTTTATATATACAATCATCCCCCCAGTTATTTTATCTCATTCTCGTCGATCTTTGAATATTCGAAACATAATAAAAAAAAATTGAGGTTTACTTTCTATATACACTTCGTTGTTGATCTCTTCTTATTCATCGCGCAGCATCTCATCTTTATTTTTTATTTATATTCAAATTGAAAATGATTTTCAGGCGAATTGAATTAAAATCAATCTGTTTCGACTATATACACACACACACACTTTTTGTTCGTATTTATTTCTGGGGATGGTTCGAGCACGGTTAAAATTTGATTAATTTTCTTCGACGGCACGGTGTTATTATTTACCGCGCCGTCGAATTTTAACAATATGATTTATCTACTAAATATAATTTGAAACAGTTTAACATCCATTGGGATGGGAAGGTCGCGACATCATTACACACACATAACAAAAATCGACTAAATTTGTGATTATTAACGAAATGGGGGGTTATTATATTGGAGAAATGTGCGGCAGCCAGCACACAAAAAAAAACAATAAGCAAAACGGATTATTGATATTAAGGGAAGCACAAAAAGGGCCTGAAGTTTATCGATAACAATTCAATACTATATACGTATATTGTTTATTTTTTTGCTCGAATTTGGACTTGGCACCCGAAAAAAAAATTAACCAACCCTTCCAGATATTCAATATACTCCATGTGTACACACATCTATATACATACAAGTATGTTATCTTCAATTTTATTTTGAACGTCTTTCTGTCTCGAGATATTCGAAATATCTATTGGTATACGAGTATATACACATAAATCGGTTTATAACTCGATGGTATCCCAAAATATTCCCATCCGCTGTTGTTTTTTGGATGTGTGGGACATAATTGCTTTAAAGAGAGGAAAAAAACGAACAACAGCCAAGTCAATGAAGTAAAAAATTATCCTTTCAAATGGAATAACAATAAATATTCCAATAACCTAAATTCTTATTATTTTCCTTTCGAAGTATACTCGTATAGTAGATGTAGCTAGATTTTTTTTTTTGTTATTATACGAGGGGTGTTTATTGTATTCTTGATTGGGCACCCAATCTTGATACGTACATATGTTATTCGGGTGAAATACATTTTTTCAACTTATTCATATACGAGTATGGATATATACATGTATATATATATATATATATATATATATATATATATATATATATATATATATATCTGCGGAGTGAGAGAACTCTTGTATAAACTTTATATTAATATTGATATACGTATTTGGGATTTATTGTAAATCAATGCTAATGACATTGAGTGTGTTTCTGTCGTTTTCTTTTATTATCGGGTCTAGGTTGTCGAAATGTTAATAAAGGTTATTTATAAAAATTTACGTGAATTTTATATTAGGATTACCGAACAAGCACCGCATCACCCATCAATATTAAAGGAAATTGATCGATAGGCTATATAGGTTTCGTTTTCCGATATAAAATATTATTTGAAAATTAAATGGTCATTGGATTAGTTTCGTATATACAAATATCGAGGAGACACATTTCGGTTCGTTTCAGCCACAACTTATTATTTATTTGCCTAGAGGCAACATTTTCCACACCAACACATAGAAGAATAATTCCGGATGTTATCTAACGTAATTGATGTCGTAAATATATTACATGAACACTTATAATTTGAACATATCGATAAAACAAAAGCTAGGCGCAAGTTCAAAGAGTAACTCTTCATAAACAAATTCCAAACTAAGACAGAAACTCTTTCTGACATAAAAGTTAATTTACGGCTGAACGGTCATATATATTGCAACGAATATGCCTATGTCAACGCAGTCAACGTCATAGCATTCAATAGTCGAGTGTGCCGCGTTCAGAGCAACTCAAATACAATCATCTCACGATCAATTATATAATAAAATCGATATTTCGAGTTAAGTTCTTGTAATTCGCTAGCACTGTCGCATCACGACTGAACGTACATATCGCACAGTACGAACATCAAGTTCGGTAGCATATGTCTGATGAAATGAATTTAATCTTTTCGATCACACAATCATCAGATCGAAACCGACCTAGCAAACTACAAAATAAAAGCAAAAACAACTCGACATAAAACTCACTTCAAAATTACAACACGCTTCATTGGTGACACGGTTACACTGTCAATATCAAAATTTCATCCTCCCTCCTGCCTAACCTAACACGGCAAAAGTTAACTTCTCACAATGGAATTGTGTCTGCCCTTCTCTCTCTCTCTCTCTCTCTCTCTCTCTCTCTCTCTCTCTCAATACATGGTAGCTTGTTTCGCTCTTTCAAGACCTCAGATATTTCCAGGGAAAAAAAATCCAATCCACTAAGGCTGTGCGCTAATACGGGCATTCCAACGCATTTCTGCATAAGATAATCAGAATAAAAAAATGGAGGGGGAAAAGGAACTCAGATAATTCGCAAATACAAAATTATCTCACGCCCACAATTAATTAATTAATAAAATCGATATTTCGAGTTAAGTTCTTGGAATTCGCTAGCACTGTTGCGTAACGACTAAACGTACCTATACGAATCCACACAGCATGTGCCCTGATGAGATGGATTTGAATTTTCGATTCAATGACGTCATCATCAGATTGAGACCGACCTAACAAATTACAACATAGAAGCAAACAACTCAAGTATACAACTCCCTTCAAAATTACATAAAAGCAACACGCTTCAAGTGGTCCGCGTCTTCAATGGTAGGTAGTGGCAGTGAAAATAGAAGCTGGTTCGAATCAAATCGAGTACAATGTAATATTTTTTTGTTTTTTTTTCTTGAGAGCGGGGGATTCCATCTCTTCAACGGCTCAAGTGAAAGTTATAGTCAGTCAACTTGAGAAGTTATAATCAGACGAGGAAAGCGAATGAATGACTAACCAGTTGGAAATACTATTACAGTGACGCATGGAAAAATCTCGACTGTTGCTAGGAGATTGGAAAGATCGAGGATCACACTGGTTTGTACAAAACCAGTACTAAATCGCCATTTCAAACAAGTTTGATTTTAATCAGTGAAGTGTTTAAGTAGTGAAGTGAAGATTAGTCACAGCTCCCACCAGTGGCAGTGAAATAAATAAAGTGAAAGTTTGACTAAACTTTGGTCGTATTAATTTTAATCCTCGTCGGAACCGTCAATAATCCGTGAGATTCGTAACAATAGATCATCCGCGTATCGATTTATATAAGAAATTTAAGTAGAGTTGACAGATTCAACTTTTGTGATTTAATTGCCAATAAAATGAAGGTAACACTACCTTTGGAAGTAATGAAAGTCCCTCGGCTGTCAATACCGCTTAGCAAACTCTCGTTATAGTGAAAAGTAAGCCAAATTATTATTGGTTTAATTAGAAGTCTTGCTGTTGAGCAACGAAATATATCCCATAATAATGTACGACTAAGGTCCTAAGAGTACAAGTACCACAACTCAGCAATGAGCGCCATTTGCGTGGTTATATCCTTTACGCATACTTCTGAAAATATCTTGCAAATACGGATAAGCTGAAATTGTACGGATGAAATCGGGAATTTAATGCGAACACCTGATTTCGTGCATAAAATCAAAACACAGCGAGTACGCTGGCATGGCCACGTTCTGTAAGCTGATCCAAATTATACAGCGTTCTTTAAATTTTTCGGTATTCGAAGAGGTCGCTGTTGACGTCGATGGCTCCACGGTGTAGAGAGCGAACTGGCATCTTCTATTTGTTAACAACAATATGAAGAACTGGATCGTGATCGAAACCCTATAACTCAAGCGTTCAGGCGTTGATAACTTAACGAACACGAAACCGTGCCCAACACATTTTGTTGTATGGCAGAAATGCATCATGAGGCAAAATAAATGCTTTTTCTCAACCATTCTTTTTTAGACTTCAATTTGACTTTATCGTGTGTGTGTGTGATGGAACATAACAGAAAAATAATGAATTCTAACTACAACGATGAATCAAGCAAACCATCAACCAGTTTCGAGGCTCAAAGCGCATAGCCAACACTACTAAGTAAAAAACGCAAGAAAATTAGGAGAGGAATGGCCGAGTCGAAGCAGCATTTTGTCCCAAGTTTGTTTATTGCGATAGTTAATATCCTCATGTAAACTCCATTATATAATGGGTGGTCTACGTGATTCGTAGACAGAAAATTGGTTCTGAAATTTGAAAAATGAGAAATACTAAAAACTTAATTTAAACGCGGTCTCCTACTCAAAGTATAAAAAATTTATGTGAAAAATTCAGTAGAAATGAAACGTCGACAAGCCAATTTATAAATCAATCTGTGAAGAGAGTTCGAGAAATTAAATTGTTATTGGATAAACCAACACGTGCATTTGCACTGCGTATAAAGGAGGTCATTGCATCTGTCGCGCAGAATGTGTCCCGCAATTTTGCGTTGGGGTTTTGACTAAAGACGGATGAAGGCGTACAAAGCACGATTAGAGCAAGAGAAAAATACCATCCGAAACGTTTTCAGTTCATTAATTAAGCTGTGAAAGAAGAGCATTTTTACCGAACAATTATCTTTTCCAACATTGCTCATTTTTACCTCGGAGTCAGAAAACCAAGACGGAACCATGGATACGCCGGCACATGCACAATGAGTAACTATTAGTAAACTGGCGACGTTATGTGTTTATTTTGCAGCCGTTATAGGCAATGGGGAGCATTACCAAGCCACTATAAATCTGTTACCGAAAATTAAAGAGGAGGATACACGTGAAATTAAACAGGAGGATCAACAGGACGGTGCAACTTGCCACACAGCAAAATCCAAAAATCGGTATTTTGTGGTGTCACTATATTTTCACTGACTTTCTCATCCGCCTTTTTTAAGTTAAGTGATGGATAAACTCTTACACTTATTAATGTTCAAGTTAAGAAGGTTTGACTCACACTAATTCGCTAAATTGTCAAAGTCCTCTTGGAGTTTCTTAGCATCGCTTCAGTGATCGCGTTGATGAAAATAGTAAGAATCTAATAGCCAAGATGCGAACCTTGTGGAAAACCCGATGTCGGTTGAATTGACTTGGAGCTGCTGTATCCAATATCGATATTTGAAAGCGGTCGCTTAACTAAGATTTCAACCATGCAAAAAAGTTAGTTGAGAAAATAAATGAGTATAACCGTCCTAGTACTTAACAATGACTAATGGAGTCAAACGGCCTGGCAAAGTCAGCTGGCTTGTGACTTTCTGTAACTTTGATAACTGGTGAATTCAATTAGGTTTGTAGATGTTTGACAAAAATTTTTGAAGAAATTGCATGTTACAATTTTAAATAACTTGAGTATAGCTGAAATCGACGTTATACATCTATTTTTTTTGGTCCGTTGTGATACCACAGGATCTTGTATGTATGGCTATAGGTCTGATTTACGTTGAACCATCTGCGCATTGCGTAGTTCCATGTTAGCCTATAGTACTGACATGCAGAATGGGACGCCCTATGAATTCTAAACTGTGTTCATTCACACCACCGATCATACCGCCCAAACAATCGATGGTGAAAAATCCTCTTTTGCATCCTGCTTATCGGGATTCGACCTCACGCTCCATTTGCCGCATCTTTAACTGCACTGCGCCACCTAGGCGGTGTATAACATGATACATCATTGCAAAGAGGTAGCTTCTATGCATGCACAAATCTGAGTGACTATTTTAGACTGGAATTTTTTCAGATATTAGTAAGGAGCCGCCTTTATAGTCAATGGATAGCATAACCAAGCCATGATAAATGAATTTCTGTCAAACAAAAGAGGAGGATACACACGATATTACCTTTCAACAGGATGCCACACAGCAATCAGTCTTTTGAGGTGTCACTGTCTTCCGGAATCGAATAATCAGCAATAACAAAGATATCAATTGGCCACCATGCAGATGAGATTTAACTCCGTTGGATTTTTTATGGGAGTCGTGAATGGAAAGTGTTAACATAACAACATATTGTCCACCAGTTTGTCACTGCTCATATATTTTCGCCTTAGGTTAGGTTAGGTTAGGTTGTTGAGGCTGCTACCGCACACTTAGACACTCGCCTTAGTTTCCTATCGATTATTTCGTAATGTTTTACGGAATGGCCACTACGGTGAAAATATTAAAAATCCAAGAACAAAGATAGGAACCTTGTGGAAAACTCGATATAGCTTATATTGACTTGACTTAATGCTGTATAAGATAGCAGAAAATTTTCAGCAGAAAAATGATTTTTATACTCACCACCAGGGGCACTACTATCGCGAAAGAGAATTTCTTCTGTTGTCATTTTTGTATAGCCAACAGAATTTTTCTGTAAATTTTTAAATTTTCTTCAATATTTGAACTAAAAAATTATTACAGGGTTCAAATAATATATGTATATTATTTCCATAAAATTATTATATACTGAATAAAACATATTAATTTCATCTACAGTTTAACTACTTACTGAAAGCTATGAATGAAGCCCCTGTTATATATATTTCAGTTTGACTTTCCAGAAGCTAAATCATCTTATCTCCATACATACAACTATGAAGTTTGAGGATAATCGA